>OX411307.1:190083863-190086363 GCA_948150685.1 Rhaphigaster nebulosa
CTGGGGTACTCCACCAGTCACCTTAAACCTTTTTGGCCCATCCTCTGTTGAATAAATCAGGGTCCTGTCCCTGAAATAATCTCGAATAATGCTCGTCAGGTAAGTGGGGACACCAATTTCCTGCAGGGCATTCAGAATAAGCCATCTAGCCGAGTTAAAGGCATTTTTAACATCAAGCGTGACAACTGCGCAGTAGCATTTCGCACCTCTCCTCCACCTCTTCCCCGCAATAGCCTTCCGAGCCGTTTCTACCACCCTGGTGATTGCGTCCAGAGTTGATCTTGCTTTCCGGAAGCCAAACTGAGTCTGTGCTAGGCCCCCTACACCTTCTGTGGTCTCTTGTATCCTACCAGCTATAATTTTCTCCAAAGCCTTGCCAGCTGTGTCCAACAGACATATCGGTCGATATGCTGAAGGGTCCGATGGGTTTCCCTTGCCTTTCGGGATCAGCACAAGGCGCTGTCTTTTCCATGGCCGCGGAAAGGATCCTTCACTTAAACAAGAACTGAAGACTTCCTGAAAAAGATTTGACCTAGTCTCCATTGCCGCCTTTAGTGGCACATTTGGGATACCATCCAAACCTGGTGCTTTTCCTATCAGAAGGCTAGTGCAGACATCCTTGAGTTCTTCAGCTGTCACGGATGGTACGTCAACTGGCTGCCACAACCCTGAATGCATTAATTCTTCTTGTTCTGGAAAAAGAATTGCCACTATCTTCTCTACAACAACCGGGCACGTGGGTGATCTCGAAGAGTTGCACTTTAACTTCTTCATGACGGTCCGGTAAGGCCGTCCCCATGGATCCTCGTCTACCTTTTCGCAGAGTTCCTTCCAGCACCGCCTCTTGCTCATCTTGATTGCTCGCCGTAGTTCACGCCTCATAGCTTTGAACTCTTCCTGGAGTATTTGGAACTGAGGGCTGCCTTTTGCTCGCTGGTATCTTCTTCTCGATGCATGACACCGTCTACGACAGTCAGCGATCTGGTCGTTCCACCAGTAGACTGGGTTTCGGCCCATGCATGCGTTGCTGCGCACCATAGCTGCGTCACACGCTGTGGTGACCAGATCCATTACCTGGTGTGCCTTATCCTCTGCGGAGCCTGAAAGCTCACAAGATGCCTCCATCATAATTTTGAATGACTCTCTGTCAAAAGGCCTAGCTTTCCAGCGAACTGTACTCCTTTCTTGCCTCGCTGAAATTGTTTTTCGGTTTCCCAGGGTGATAAGTATAGCCTGGTGATCACTGTGGGTGTATAGGTCGCAGACCTGCCAATCAGTAGTTGGACGTAGGCTATAACTGACAAATGTCAAGTCAATGATGGAAGACCTGCCCCCCTTCACAAATGTTGGTTTCGTCCCTGTATTTACCAGCACAAAGTCGTCCATATGGGCAAAGACTTCTAATAGGACTTCTCCGCGTCGGTTCGTCAACCTGCTGCCCCACTCTGTCGCCCAGTGTGTGTGTGTGTGTGTGTGTGTGTGTGTGTGTGTGTGTGTGTGTGTGTGTGTGTGTGTGTGTGTGTGTATTCCACGACCATTAGTTGTATTTCTATAGAAGGGATGATAATATTTCACATTTGGTTCCTCTGATTAATTAATGACAATTTTCTTAATTTGTATCCTCTTGTTAACTCAACAATTTATGTTTAATGTTTATCAAACTACTATGCTTTGAAAAATCGTCATTTTCAAGCTTTTCAAGTCATTTCTGTGATGTCCGTATAACTTCATTTAAATTATTATGAAAATTATATAATCAATATTTTAATTGCAGGAAAATTCTATCGCTTGCTAGAATTGATCAAGCTTTGGGTATCTTAATAAACTTAATTTGTTTTTTATAAATATTGAGTGTCTGCTTGCTTTATGAAGATAAGTGTAATATGTTTGGTTAATTGGATTTATCTATGTCACACAATTATTAATTATTATAAATTGAAATTTTAAAAAAACTTATTTTTATTTTATAGAATGAGCTTGATAACCAAAATCAGCTGTTATACTTTATTGCAGAGTCCAAATTACCCTGTTTAACATATAAATACGATTATAAAATCACAAACTATTTAGCAATCTCATGTTTATAATTTTTACTTGCCTCTCAACAGCAGCGCGCACACAGGCATTAAAGTCTCCGGCAATTACTATTGGCCTACGCCCTCTGGCGTCTCGTACTATGCTATCTAATTGATCCTCGAATTCCTGGATTGTGGCGCTCGGCGGGGCATAGCAGCTGTACAGGTACAGATGTTGTATCTTACCCCAGACAAAAACAGTTGTAGGGGCCTGCGGCGTTTCCTCTATGCAGTTTTGTCCACATGCCCATATTGCTGCCCTTCCTGTGACGTCGGATACCCAACAGTTGCCGTCCAAGTTTTTATACGGCTCACTCAAGATCACGGCGTCCACTCGTAGATCTTTAACGGTTTGCCATAAGAGATCCTGGGCGGCTTCGCAGTGGTTGAGATTAAGTTGGAGGATTCTCATCCGCAAAGATTTT